>BSBK01001283.1:0-27500 GCA_027943335.1 Chamaecyparis obtusa
ACACTTGGAACCTTAACCATTACATTTGTCATTTTAATTTTATAATTGAACTTGTAGGATGCCTCCATCTACGTGACAAGCTCATAGAAATGGAAGAGGCCCTAGGAGTGCTCCCTCGGTATGTGAGGATGTGGAACATGAAGTAGAGGTTCTAGGAGGGAATTAGGAACCCCCTCCTGAATAGCCACCGAACCCAAACTAGGAAATTTTGAATGCGATTAAGAACCTTATTTGAGTTATTCATGATAGATTTCCTCCAATGGGTCCACATGTAGGGCACCAAGTTTCAAAAGGGCATAGGTCAAAATATAGAGAGAGGACTAAGAGTCCTCCTAGCCGTGTCAAGAGTCAGGCTGAGCATGATTCCATGCATATACTAGAGCCACCACCTACGATAGTACTAGAGGTAGTATAGAGGGTACCCGTCATATAGGGGATCAAATTAGAGAGCTCCTTCACCTTAGCAACCACTTGTTTTATGATCTACTGATGACACAGAGGCTGAGGCATGGCTATTAAACTTGGATCGGTGCTTTGGGTTGTGTCCTTATGGGAGAAACCTGAAGGTACATTTTACAATTCACCTTTTGAGAGGAGGTGCCTCTACTTGGTGGAGACAAGAAGAGTATAAGAATAACCTATTTATGGATACTGTCACTTGGGAGGCCTTCTTGGAGAGGTTCAGAGACATGTACTTATCAAATAAATTTAGGCAATGATGCATCAATGAGTTCCATGATCTTTAGTAGAGGAGACTCACCGTATTGTAGTATGAGAGTAGGTTCCTTGAGCTTCTACCCTATGTAGATTATATGAAGAATGAGAAGTTGCAAGTCAATCACTTTGTCAAGGGACTAAATGATTAAATATTATGATAGGTTTGCATGACCACTCCAAGGAACCTTTGAGAGGCCATAAAGATGGCATTGATAGTAGAGGAGATATGGGGTAGTACACATAATGCTCAAGATTTGTCTTAGAACCATAACCCTAAACCTCAAACATCTCGGTTTCAATTTTTTTTGGAAGGGTAATAATAGAAAATCATTAGGGTCTTATAAGAGCCCTCAACAATAGTCTTAGTAGAATCAGAGGCCCATAGGGGAAAAAGGGGTCTAAGCCCAAGTATTGGCAATCATAGGGTCCTAGGAGAGATCAACGACCACAAAATTCAAATGCACCTCCAGCTCAAACTCAATATAGTTCACCAGGGGTGGCTTTAGTGGATCTAGTAGGACTAGAGGACAATAGTACTCTGGGCAACATGGAGTTCAAAATTTAACACGTGGACCTTTTTATGCTTGTGGTGGCATGGGGCATTTAGCTAGAGATTGTCCACATGGTCAAATAGTAGGTAGTTAGCACATGACAACATCAAAGCCTATAGTTGGGGACATGGGTAAATCCCACAGGGTATTGCAGTGGTTGATAACCACTAAGCAGAGTGTCAGGCCACAATTATAGAGGTTGTAGGTATGATTAGAGATAGTAGTGTTACCATTTTATTTGATTTAGGAGCTACTGATTCTTTTATATCTTTATTGGTTATGGAGCATTGCGGGCTAGTGGCAGTTAGGCAGGATATTAGTTGGGAGGTTGAGCTAGCTTCAAGAGCTAGAGTGTCCGTCAAATCTTTGGTTAAGGATTGTCAGGTGTAGATTGGTGATTTTACTACCATGTTAGACCTTCATATCACACCTATTGGATCTTATGGGATTTTACTTAGCATGGATTAGCTTCATTCCCATTGAGCCAAGTTAGATTGTCATCAAAATAGGATTGAGTTTTTAGATGATCACGACACTCCTACAGTGATTTTTGGGATTCAAAGACTATATATCTTTGTATGATATCCTCTATGAAGCTTAAGCAAAGCATGCAAAAGCGATGTTAGTTATTTTCCATCACCATTAGTGATAGAGAGGATAAGGAGGAGAAGGAACCATCTCTTGATTATTATCCTATTCTTTAGGAGTATGTAGATGTGTTTCTTACTGAGTTACCGAGTATGCCTCCTCGTAGGGTAGTGGATTTCCATATTGATATTGTGTTTGGAGATGCACCAATTTTGAGGGCACCATACAAGATGACCACTAATGAGATTAATGAACTCAAGATCTAGTTAGAGGATCTTTTAGAGAAATGGCACATTTGTCCTAGCATCTCACATTGGGGCACACTAGTCATCTTTGTTAAGAATAAGGATGGATCGTTGCAGTTGTATATGGATTACCAACAATTGAACAAGTTAAAAATTAAGAATCAACATCTTCTCACCAGGATTGATGATTTATTTGACAAAATATAGGGTTCCAAAATATTCTCGGAGATTGATTTGAAGTCAGGGTACCATCAATTGAGGATTGTGGATAGAGATATTCATAAGACTTCTTTTTGTACTAGCTATGGACACTATGAGTTCATAGTTATTCCATTTGGTCTTATGAATGCTCTAATTGTACTCATAGGTCTTATGAATGGGGTATTTTGCACATTTCTAGACAAATTTTTGATTATGTTCCTTGATGACATATTGATATATTCTCAGAATTGGAAGGAGCACTACGAGCACTTGATACATGTATTGTAGTGTTTGAGATATAATCAATTGTATGGAAGCTTGTCAAAATGTACATTATATAGTTCTAAGATCCATTAATTTCAACATGTTATTTCAGGTTATGGGATCTCATTTCATCCATCAAAGATCAGAGCCATCATGGATTGGGTAGTGCCAACCATTGTGATCGAGGTCAAGATTTTTATGGGTTTGGTAGGATATTACAAACCTTTTATTAAGGGATTCTCTAGAGTGGCACATCCTTTTACTTCTCTTTGGAGAAAGGTGTGTCATCATAAAATGGAAGCACTTCCATTTAGGACTATTTTATCCCTTCGAGTAAGTGGTTTGGGGTCATGTTAAATTCCTTGAATGGGTCGTTGACTTGGATCTGGCTTTTTCCCCTATCCTTCCCTATTTTCCACTTCTTTTATGTCTTTTCCTAGCATCCTACTCTATGAATTTGAGGTTCTTGACTTCTAGTTCAAGGTTGACCTTCTGGGTCAAGGTCGACCTCGACCCTGACCCAAGGTCCAAATTTCAAATTTTGAAGATTTTCAGATGTCAAGTTTTGGAAAGAATTATTTCCCCCTTCTAGGTTGGCTGTTTCGGGCTTTGAAATGGTAAAATCTTAAATGATATTTAATTTAGGTCCACTCCTAGGAGTATAGGCTTAATGGGAATTTATTTATCCTATGTTGGCCTCTCTAGAAATTTGTTCCCTAGACTAGTATATAAGGAAGCCTTCTCCTCTCATTTCAACCCATCGAAAGAAATCATCAAGCAAGCAAGATTAAGAAATCTAAAGAGGACCTTCAACATCCATTGTTCTACATGCTTTCAATCTTCCAAGTCTTCATCTCAAGCATTCAAGTTCTCCATTAAAGATCAAGGATTCAAGCATTCAAGCCTTTTAAGGGATTTGGTTCAAGCATTCAAGATTCATCATTCAAACCCTAGATCTATCCATCATGGTTGTGATCTTCCTTCAAGATCCCTTATTCATCTTCAAGATCTATTCATTCTTCCTTCAAGGTGGATTCCAAGCATACAATCATGGAGGTTTTGATTTACATTTATGGTTTTTGATGTTGATTCCAAACTTTTATATTAACATACTTGTTTACATTTCGAATACAATTGCATATCTATTGAATATCATAGCTTCATTGTTAGATCTTCTTCTACTACTTGCTAGCATTCTCCATTTCAATTCTATTTTAAGGTTAATTCCAAAACTAGGGTTTGACCAAGGCAAAACCCTCATCCAAACAAAAAAACCATTTTTCTTGTAGAAATGGGTACGGAACAATGAATTACAAAGCATATTCAAATATCCTTTTCGGCAAACTTTCAAGATTTGCAAACAGAATTTCCATTAGAGTAGCGTAGGTCAAGGTCAACTTAAAGGGGTCAAGGTCAACCTTCATTTGGGTCAAGGTTGACCTAGTTCAAAAAAGCAAAATATTTCTATGTTTCCTCTATCTCTGTGTTTCTATCCAAGATCTAGTTGTAGAATTTCTAGAAACTCAGTACAGACACCAAAAAACAACAATTTCCAGATCTACTACATTACAAGGTAAATGTTTTATTTTATCCCAATCTTTTTGATTTATGGTTAGATACCCTTTCCCTCTTTATCCATAATCAGTTGATTACTCTTTGCATTGATTGTCTTCTTTTAGTTAGTCAATTGGGATCTCCTTGTCTTGGATTAGGAGGTAATATATGTCCACAACATTTTCCACTACACAAACACAACACACTACACTTTCATATATATATATATATATATATATATATATATATATATATATATATATATATATATATATATATATATATATATATATATTACATTTTGGTGAACCCGCGATAGACAACTCTTTCTTTTTGGTGTTGGATGCTTTGCATCCTTTCCTTAAGATTGATGCAGGAGCATCCTGGGTGTAAGAGCAATCTTGCATCACCCAAAAATATTTATGCTTTTATATTCAATAAGGGTTATTTTGTGCAGAGCTGCTATTTATGGAAAGTTACTATTTTTGGTAATTTTCGTATGTGCTCAGAATAATCTAATTTCTTTCTTGGAGGTTCATTTTGGTCATATAAGTCTGCCAGTAAAGTTTCATTGCCAGATCAAGTGTATATTGGAAGATATTGAAGATTTTCGGTATTGGCAGCAGGGGACAGAAACTTTGAACTCAGTTTTGAAGGCTTTAGAGGCCCCGGATGAGGTCAAATTTTGGGCTGAATGAAGCTTTCTTAATTTAGGCATTGTAGAGCTCCTCGGGCCCTTTCTGAAATGGGGTTACAATAGTCAATTGGGTCAACTGGTGATGACTTATGGTCTTCGGAAGTTGGGTCACCTGAAATGGCGGAAAATGATTTTTCTTCAAAATTTCTGTTCGGGTTTCAAAATTTATTTTGAGCTGACTATGATGTAATGAAATGTAAAATAAAAATAATTCTATGTTTGGTCGGCCTTATTGGCTAAAATTCTGGAACCTTCCCAGGCGGTGGAAAATTGCCTATATAAGGAAGGCTGTATTATTGTCTTAGGCAGTTCAGAATAGTTCTGGGTAGTAGATCTGGGTATTGATTCGAGGCTTTGTCCTACAGAATATTGTAAGGGAATGCCCATGTGGCTTTGCATATTGTAATTCTGAAAGTTTGTAATTCCACATTTGTGGAGATAATAAGAAGCCAATTTTCTGTTCTTGCATATTATTGTTGTTGTTTCTCTATATCTGTTATGTGTTTGTGGTATTAAGGGGAGCACCCTTCATCAGGTGGTATCAGAGCAAGTTTTCTTGAGTGTGTAAACAGATCGCCGACTGTGAGGCAGTTTGCACCAGGACCGTGGTTAGGGTTTCAGTGCACATCGCGAAAATGCCTCCATGAAGAGAACGTGGCGGAAGAGCTGGTGTTGTAACACCTGAGGTTAGAGAGCTACAGAGACAAGTGCAAGCATTGCAAGAAGAGATTCGTAGAGGAATGAATCCTAATGTCAGAGATGAAAGCGAGGATGAAGCCGAAGAAGAATATCAAGAAGGAGAAGTCGAAATTGTGAACCAGGAGGAAGAAAGACTTTTTCGGGCCATTTCTAAGATTGGGAAAAGACCTAAGATTGAGCTTCCTACATTTTTTGGAAATCTTAACCCAGAAGAATTGATCGACTGGATCAACGAATGTGAGGAATATTTTGAGTATGAAGATGTTGAGGATCCTGATAGGGTCAAATTTGCGAAGGCCAGACTGAAAGGTCATGCGAAGATCTGGTGGCAAGAAATTCAATTGGAGCGAAATAGAAGAGGGAAAGATAAAATCACAAGATGGGATCGGATGGTGGATAAATTGAAGCGACAGTTCATTCCTGTTGATTATGAGCTTGACCTACTGAAGAAAATGCAGAGTCTGAAGCAAGCAGGAAGATCTGTTCAGGAGTATACAGAGGAGTTCTATCGACTCCTCATCAGAACAGGCCATGCAAAAGCTGATAAGGAGAAAGTTGCCCGATACCTTAATGGGTTAAGGCCAAGCATTCAGGAGGAGTTGAATCTGGTTCGAATGAACAGTATTGAGGAGGCATACCAATTTGCCCTAAAAGTAGAGGAAAAGCTGAACAAGAAGTTCGAGAGCAGACAAAACGGAAGAGGTCGCGGGGGACGATCTGGTGGACGGTCATATGGTGGCCGAAATGAAGATCTGAAAAAGAAGGATGAGGCCAGTAGCAGTCAGAATCAGCGCGGAAATAATTCCAATCGCTTCCAGGATCAGAATAATAGAGATCAGAGAGGAAGAGGAAGAGGACAAGGATCTGGAAGAGGTGGCTTCCGTGGAACATGTTTTCACTGTGGAGAAGAAGGTCATAGGGCATTTGAATGTCCTCAGTGCCAAGGCAGAACAGATAGGATAAATGAAGGCCAGGCCAGAGTTGCGCATGTAGATGAAGATGCCAGATCATCAAATTCTGAAGATGCTGAAAGAGGAGAAACGTTGATTAACAGAAGAGTCCTGTTGAGTGGTGAGAATGAACCTGAGCAAAGGAGGAGCCTGTTTCACACCAGGTGCAAGTGTGAAGGTAAATGTTGTGATGTGATCATTGATAGTGGAAGCACTGACAATTTGGTGTCAGAAGAGATGGTGACAAAGTTGAAGCTCAAGAGACAGAAACACCCACATCCATATCGGATTGCCTGGGTACAGGATGACCACAAGGTCATGGTCAATGAACAATGCCTAGTAAAGTTTAAGGTTGGCGGATACCAAGATGAGGTATTGTGTGATATCATATCTATGGATGCATGTCATATGTTGTTGGGTAGACCATGGCAGTTTGACAGATGTGTTGTACATGATGGCCGTGCGAATACCTATTCCCTGACAAAGGATGGAGTGCGACATAAGCTAAAACCATTGAAGGAGACTGAAGAAAAGGTATGTGGTAATGCAAGGATAACTTTTGTTGATGGAAGAAATTTCCTAGATGGTATGAGGCATGAGCATGTATGTTTTGCTTTAATTCCAAAAGTTGGTAAAGAGGAAGTAGAAGATGTTCCTGTAGAAGTTGCAGATTTGTTGAATGAGTTTCAGGATATTGTATCCGATAACGTGCCTGATGGATTACCACCAGTCAGGAAGATCAGTCATCAGATGGACTTGATCCCAGGAGCGAGTTTGCCAAATAAGGCAGCACACAGAATGACACCTGCAGAAAGTGAGGAGTTGAACAGACAAGTACATGAACTGTTACAGAAAGGATTGATCCGTGAGAGTCTGAGTCCCTGTGCTGTACCAGCAGTATTAGCACCAAAGAAGAATGGAGAATGGAGGATGTGTACAGATTCTAGGGCAATAAACAAGATCATAATCAAGTACAGGTTTCCATTGCCACGAATGGATGATATTATGGACTGTTTGAGTGGAGCTGTGTATTTCTCAAAGATAGATCTGAAAAGTGGATATCATCAGATTCGGATCAGAGAAGGAGATGAATGGAAGACTGCCTTCAAGACAAAGGAAGGACTATATGAGTGGTTAGTCATGCCTTTTGGGCTAACCAATGCACCGAGCACTTTCATGCGGCTCATGAACGAGGTTCTGAAAGAATTTCTGGGTAAGTTTGTCATTGTTTACCTAGATGATATTTTGATCTTTAGTAAGACATTGGATGAGCATATGATGCATATTCGTATGGTGTTTGAGAAGTTGAGAGATGAGAAATTGTTGATTAATTTGAAGAAGTGCAGTTTTGTGAAGAAAGAGTTAGTGTATTTGGGATTTGTAGTTTCAGCAGAAGGTCTAAAAATGGACCCAAAGAAGGTACAGGCTATCCTTGAATGGCCTACTCTGAGGAGTGCTACTGAGGTAAGATCTTTTCATGGTTTGGCTAGCTTTTACAGAAAGTTTATCCGAAATTTTAGCAGTATTTGTGGACCCTTGACTGAAACAATGAGAGGGGATAGAAAAGAGTTTAAGTGGACTAATGGGGCAGAAAAGAGTTTTCAATTATTGAAACAAAAAGTTACAGAACAACCTGTTTTAGCACTTCCAGATTTTAATAAGGTGTTTCAAGTAGATTGTGATGCTAGTGGTACTGCAATAGGAGCTGTTATGAGCCAAGAAGGTAAACCTGTTGCTTATTTCAGTGAGAAGTTAAATGATGCCAAGAGGAAATATTCTGTTTATGATCAAGAATTTTATGCTATAGTTCAGGCATTAAAGAAGTGGAGACATTATCTGCTTCCTAAGGAGTTTGTTTTGTATACTGATCATCAAGCTTTGCAATATTTGAATAGTCAAGGAAAATTGAATCAAAGGCATTTGAAATGGGTTGAGTTTTTGCAGAGTTATACATTTGTTTTGAAACACAGGAGTGGAAAGTCTAATAGGGTTGCAGATGCTCTTAGCAGAAGGCAACTATTGCTGACAGAAATGCAGATTGAAGTGGTCGGGTTCAAGGAACTCAAGAATTTGTATCCAGAGGATCCTGATTTTGGTGAAGCTTGAAAAGCTTGTACAGAACTTGTTACTCCAGACAGGACAAAATGGTTGGATTTCATCATCCAGGATGATATGCTATTCAGAGGGAGTCAGTTGTGCATTCCACGAAGTTCTATGAGGGAGAATCTCATCAAGGAGAAGCATAGTGGAGGATTGGCTGGACATTTTGGTCGTGATAAAACCCTTGGTTTGGTTAGTGAGAATTATTATTGGCCACAATTGCAGCAAGATGTGAAGAAGTTTGTACAGAGTTGCCGAGTATGTCAGATGGCGAAAGGAGTGAAGCAGAATACAGGGTTGTATCAGCCATTACCTGTACCAGAGAAGCCTTGGGAGGATATCAGTATGGACTTTGTTCTTGGTTTACCGAGGACACAGTGGGGACACGATTCAATTTTTGTGGTAGTTGACAGATTTTCAAAGATGGCACATTTCATTCCCTGCAAAAAGACTAATGATGATGTTCATGTAGCAGAATTGTTTTTCAGAGAAGTAGTGAGACTTCATGGTTTGCCAAAGACCATAGTTTCAGATCGGGACACTAAGTTTGTTGGATATTTCTGGCGTACATTGTGGAAGAAGTTGAAGACAGATTTGAAGTTCAGTTCATCACATCATCTACAGACTGATGGACAGACAGAGGTGGTGAATAGGAGTTTGGGAAATTTGCTGAGATGTTTGGTTGGAGATAAGCTAACAGGATGGGATTTGATTTTACCACAGGCGGAATTTGCATACAATAATTCTGTCAACAGGAGCACTGGTAAATCACCATTCCAGATTGTATATGGAAGTAGTCCAAGAAATGCATCTGAATTGAGGAAGATAGATAAAGGAGAAATAAGTAGTGCTGAAGCTGAGGATTTTGCAGAACACTTGAAGAACATCCATGGGGAGGTGAGGAAGCATATTACCAAGATGAACGCACAGTATAAGGCTAAGGCAGATGAGAAAAGGAGGTATAAGGAATTTCAGGTTGGAGATGAAGTCATGGTTCATTTGCGGAAGGAGCGGTTTCCAGTTGGTACATATAACAAGCTGAAAATGAAGAAGTTTGGACCATGTAAGATACTGAAGAAACATGATTCAGGAAACGCATATGAGGTAGAATTTCCTACTGAGCTAAATATTTCACCAGTGTTTAACATTTCAGATCTGACAGAGTATCATGAAGGAGGTGTTGAAGATGAGATCACAGCAGCACAATGGAGTATTCCAGCAACTAGTTCAGACACTAAGGAGATCGAGGATATACTGGACAGTCGTGTTGGCAGGAGCACAAGGAACAGGACATATGAAGAATATCTGGTCAAGTGGAAAGGATGACCTGTTGAAGATTCATCATGGCTAACAAAGGAGGAGGTTAACCGTCTTGGTTTTCCTCTACACACCTGAGTCGTGACAGGGTCACTTCTCAAATTACCCCAGGTGTCTGATGCAGGAGCATCCTGGGTGTAAGAGCAATCTTGCATCACCCAAAAATATTTATGCTTTTATATTCAATAAGGGTTATTTTGTGCAGAGCTGCTATTTATGGAAAGTTACTATTTTTGGTAATTTTCGTATGTGCTCAGAATAATCTGATTTCTTTCTTGGAGGTTCATTTTGGTCATATAAGTCTGCCAGTAAAGTTTCATTGCCAGATCAAGTGTATATTGGAAGATATTGAAGATTTTCGGTATTGGCAGCAGGGGACAAAAACTTTGAACTCAGTTTTGAAGGCTTTAGAGGCCCCAGATGAGGTCAAATTTTGGGCTGAATGAAGCTTGCTTAATTTAGGTGTTGTAGAGCTCCTCGCACCCTTTCCGAAATGGGGTTACAATAGTCAATCGGGTCAACTGGTGATGACTTATGGTCTTCGGAAGTTGGGTCACCTGAAATGGCAGAAAATGATTTTTCTTCAAAATTTCTGTTCGGGTTTCAAAATTTATTTTGAGCCGACTATGATGTAATGAAATGTAAAATAAAAATAATTCTAAGTTTGGTCGGCCTTATTGGCTAAAATTCTGGAACCTTCCCAGGCGGTGGAAAATTGCCTATATAAGGAAGGCTGTATTATTGTCTTAGGCAGTTCAGAATAGTTCTGGGTAGTAGATCTGGGTATTGATTCGAGGCTTTGTCCTACAGAATATTGTAAGGGAATGCCCATGTGGCTTTGCATATTGTAATTCTGAAAGTTTGTAATTCCACATTTGTGGAGATAATAAGAAGCCAATTTTCTGTTCTTGCATATTATTGTTGTTGTTTCTCTATATCTGTTATGTGTTTGTGGTATTAAGGGGAGCACCCTTCATCAAAGATTATCTTAGATTAGTTTTCTTTTATGCTCTTGTATTTTCACATTCAAAAATAAAAAAATCTACATATTCATCAAAATACAAAAAAATGTCTTGCATTTCATTTACTATGAAGATCCTTAAGATGCTTTGGTGTATGTCTATTTTCTTCATTATTCTCCTCTTAGCATCTATTTATAGTACTTATGATGTTTATGAGAGTATCATCCATTTCATTATGTTTGTCACTCTTCATGTTTCACTTGCTTATGCTATTGTGAGATTGACTAATACTAGCCTTCCTACTTTCAAAACTTTCATGAAGGATTTATGTGGTAGACTTAGTATTCTTTTGGATTATGTGAAGAATTTGGTAGATGATACATCATTTCCTAATCTTCCTAATCCTAATCCTATCATTCCTAATCTAGTTCCTAATCTTCCTAATCCTAATCCTATCCTTCCTAATCCAATTCCTAAAATTCCTAATGTTCCCATTTCTACATCTACTATTCCTAGTTCTTCCCACACTTATGATGAGGCTCAAACTATGGTTCATGATGGAGATGTGCAAGAATTATTGGATTTACCTTCCCCTTCTTATCTGATCCATGATGATATTAAAGGGAAGAGAAAAGAAACTTTTGCTAAACCTATTATTCCACCTTATACAACCTTTTCTCATGATCACCATAAACAATCACCTCCTGCAAAAGCTTTACAAGATATGTACACTACAAGATACAATATGATGTCTAAAAAAGGTTATAAGGGTTTAGGGCTTAGTGTTAATGAGCACAGTATTAAATATCAGGTTCATCTATCCCCTAAACAAGATATGTATGGTCTTGGATTTCTACTATCTCAATTTAAGGTGGTTGATTCTGATCGCCACTCTCATCTTCATGTTCTTCTTCCTACACCTTCCTTAGATTACCCTGATACCCCTCAAGATGTGGCTAAGAAGGTGTATGTTCAGTTAATGAATTCTAAGAAATAAATCTTTAAACCTATGCTGAAAGATGCTCTCTCCAAATAAAAATATCCTTTTCACTATAGTAATACACATTTACTTGTTGATTGTGTGCATTTCAAGATGTATGTTAGAGAAAGAGTTTCTTTAGGAATTATATCTCAATCTCGTGTGGTTTTACAATTCCTTCATAATTTCAATACGGGGACTACCCCTCATTCTTCCATAATGTAGATATTTTCTCCTCTTGTCTCTTGACTAGGGGCCAAGAGGTATTTCTTCCATTTCTCTAGGATCCATTATGCTCTTAGCATGTATTTTGTTTTGAGCTTAATTGGTTATTCTTTCTATATTTTATCCCTATGGTTTTATATTATGATATCTTTCCTTTTCTCTTAGTCATCCATAGCTCTCTTATTATATTCATGATATCATTTCTAAAGACATTTATTTTGAAAAGGTATCCCTTTCTTTCTTCCCTAGGGGGCAAGGCTTTCCTTTTGTCTCTCTATCTAGGGGTCTACTTTCCTTAGCTTAATCGCATTTGTTTATTCTGCAAAATTATTTCATTATACAAACTGATGTTTTGGCTATGGATATCCTTTTATGTGAGAGGTTTTTGTCCTAAGTCATCACATCTTCTTTATTTTGAAAATTATGTTCTTTATAAATTCTTGCCCTTGCTATAGGGTTAGAGTTTGATTCCTTCATTCCAAGATTCTTCTTCCTCTTGATTGTAGGGGGCTTGTTGATTGAATCTTTGATCCCACTTTTCTTTTCTTTGAAATATGATATTTTATCCAAATCACTCCTCTATGGTGGCCGGGGTCTTGTTGATAAGATCTCTTTCTCTTTGAGGATCCTTTTTCCATAAGTGACATATCCTTTTTCATGATTATCTATGCTCTTTGATGTAAGGGTCAATACCCTTCACTTAGAATATAGTGTACATTATTGTTAATAGGATATCTCCTTACTTTGTGAAGTGGGTATCCTCTTTCTCTTCCTTATCCTATCTATTAGGTAGCCACAATAAGGAGGGGGGCATATATAGGGTCTCTCTTACGCTATAGTTTACATTTTTCAATATGCTAAATCCTTGGAAGGTAACGTACATAAGTTGCTAAATCCTGAAGAGACACACATTTTCAATTTCAAATATGCTAAATCCTCAGAAGGTAATGTACATAAGTTGCTAAATCTTGAAGAGACACGCATTTTCAATTTCAAATATGCTAAATCCTCAGAAGGTAATGCACATAAGTTGCTAAATCCTGAAGAGACACATTTTTTTCAATTTCAAATATGCTAAATCCTTAGAAGGTAATGCACATAAGTTGCTAAATCCTGAAGAGACACATTTTTTCAATTTCAAATATGCTAAATCCTCATAAGGTAACACACATAAGTTGCTAAATCCTGAAGAGACATGTGTTTTATATTCCATAGTGATACAAGAATGTGGATCTATGGGTATTTCAAAATCCATCAGAAGATGCATTAGAACTACAAAGCACAGTTGCTGGGTGAATTATCAAGTTTGGCTACCTGCTGGGCTCTCCCTCCTTGGTGATTCATGATAAGGTGGGCATCTTACTAGATGAGGTAATCACTCTCTCTCTCTTCTCTCTCTCTTTTCTTTCATGCTAGTAGGATTAGATTATGAAGCTATGTTATTTATAGTGTTGCTCTTGTCTTTCTTATGTAATCATTTATGCTTTTATGATAGCTTTCCAAATATGATATTATTATAGGATACATTTCTTAGCAAGGTTTCCTTTGCTAGTTGATTTGGGTTTGTTTTTATACTAACCCCTCTTTTTGTGTCTTTTAGCTTTGTCTTTATTTTCTCTTTGTTTTGGCACCCTCATGCATGTATGTTGAGTTAGAATCCTTGGCCTAGGAGCTCATTTCCTCAACTAGGTGATATTCTACCTCGTTGCAATCCACTTGAGTCTTTCTTCTAACTTTACCAAGATTTTTCATTGAGTCCATACTCTTGCTAAAGTGGGGGCTAAATGTATCATCATAAAATGGAAGAACTTCCATTTAGGATTGGTTTATCCCTTCGATTAAGTGGTTTGGGGTCATGTTAAATGCCTTGAATGGTTCTTTGACTTGGATTTGGATTTTTCCCCTATCCTACCTTATTTTCCACTTCTTTTCTACCTGTTCCTGCCATCTTGCTCTATGAATTCAAGGTTCTTGACTTCAGGGTCAAGTTCGACCTTCTGGGTCAAGGTCAAGGTTAAGGTCCAAATTTCAAATTCTGAAGGTTTTCAAATGTCAGGTTTTGGAAAGAATTATTTTCCACTTCTGGGTTGGCTATTTTAGGATCCAAAATGGTAAAATCTTAAATGATATTTAATTTAGGTCCACTCCTAGGGGTATAGGCTTAATAGGAATTTATTTCTCCTATGTCTGCCTCTCTAGAAGTTTGGGCCCTAGACTAGTATATAAGGAAGCCTTCTCCTCTCATTTCAATCCATCAAAAGAAATCATCAAGCAAGCAAGATTAAGAAATCTAAAGAGGACCATCAATGTCCATTGTTCTACATGATTTCAAGCTTTCAATTCTTCTTCTCAAGCATTCAAGTTCTCCATTGAAGATCAAGAATTCAAGAATTCAAGCCTTTTAAGGGATTTGGTTCAAGCATTCAAGATTCATCATTCAAACCCTAGATCTATCCATCATGGTTGTGTGATCTTCCTTCAAGATCCCTTGTTCATCTTCAATATCTATTTATTCTTCCTTCAAGATGGGTTCCAAGCATACAATCATGGAGGTTTTGATTTATATTTATGGTTTTTGATTTTGAGTCCAAGCTTTCATATTAACATACTTGTTTACATTTCAAATACAATTGCATAACCATTGAATATCATAGCTTCATTGTTAGATCTTCTTCTACTCCTTGCTAGCATTCTCCATTTCAATTCTATTTTAAGGTTAATTCCAAAACTGGGGTTTGA
This sequence comes from Chamaecyparis obtusa, assembly GCA_027943335.1. Lineage (NCBI taxonomy): Eukaryota > Viridiplantae > Streptophyta > Pinopsida > Cupressales > Cupressaceae > Chamaecyparis > Chamaecyparis obtusa. Next base: position 14,789 of record BSBK01001283.1, read on the forward strand.
CCAAGGCAAACCCCTTATCCAAACAAAAAAACCATTTTTCTTGTAGAAATAGGTATAGAACAATGAATTACAGAGCATATTCGAATACCCTTTTCAGAAAACTTTCAGGATCTACAAATAGAATTTCCATCGGAGCAGCCTAGGTCAAGGTCGACATAAATGGATCAAGGTCAACCTTCATTTGGGTCAAGGTCAACTTGGTTTAGAAAATAAAAAGATTTCTAGGTTTCCTCTATCTCTGTGTTTCCATCCTAGATCCGGTTGCATAATTTCTAGAAACTCGGTACAGACACCAGAAAATAATAATTTCTAGATCTGCTACATTACAAGGTGTAATACCCCAAAAATGGGCTATAAGTTCATTAATCTTCTATATCGACATATTCAAATGAAATCGACATCAAAGTCCTAACCAAAGGTACATCTGAACATCATCGAATCCTAATTGATTATCTCAAATTCAGCATCGGGGAATATTCCTAGTAATATTCCTATTTATCTTAATTATCTTTAATTTAATGATTATTTGGCGATAAATTCTATTTATCCTAAAGTTTGATTAATTGAATATTCTTAATATTTAATTAATTAGATTTAATTTTGCCACTTAATTGTTTAATTGAAGTTAATTCTATTTATTCCTAAATTGTATTATTTAATTTTGACAATAAATCTAAAATCCTATGAATAATTGATTAAATTCTTATTTAATTAATTAAAGAAAGTTGTCAATTTTTAATAATATTGTTTTTGAATAAAAGTTTGATTAAATGATTGATTAAACCATAAATCAATTATTTTATAATTCAAAATTAGTTAAGTTGGAAATAAATCACTTTATTATTAAATTAATTCATAAATAAAATATGCACAATCAGAAAAGAAGACAACTATCAATTACCAATTAAAGCTAAACTCTATTTTGAGTTCAACTCTACTTTTGCATGTTTTTGTGAGTTAAATATCCTTTATTTAAAAATAACTCAAAAATAGATCTAAGTTATTTGACTGATTTATGGCTTTTTTTCCCATGCACCTCCAAAGCCCTAGATTTCTATAAATTAAGGCTTCAGCTCATCTCAAATCATCTCATAATTTTGCGAGCTTACTTTGCCAAAATCATCTATGAATTGCACAACTATTTTGAAGAATTGGAATTTGGAGAATCAAAGCTTATTGTGAATCAAGGCTATTGTGAGATCAATTTGGTTTTTACATTCATTTAGATTCATTTTCATATCATTGTTGGATCAAATTTCATATCAGTTCATTCTAGATTCTAAATTCATATCAGTTTTTCATTATTATTGCATAGAAAATATGAGAAATATAGATTACTTTGCATTCATTCCATATCCATCTTTTGCATTCAAATCCTTCATTTAGGTTTCATCAAGGTCACTGATCTCGATAACAATCTGAGAACATCATACTCGCACCTATTAGAAGGCAGTAAATCGCCTGGTTAGTTCAGCTTTCATTTATTGCACGATTTCAATTTTTGCTAACCTCTAATGTTTTACTAAAGTGTTGTGTCTACAGATCAGATACAAAATTCACACACATTTCTATCACCCACCATGGGGCCCTGAAATGGGTTTCCAATCCAATTCTATCAATTTCTATCTTTTTCTCAGTTTCTGTGCAAAACTATGATTTTTATTTTTTGTCTGTACAATCTTTGTACGAGTTTCTAACAAAAGTCATTTCACACTGTACCCACTGTCGTATGATAGTCTATCGAATCAAGAATCATGCTAGGCTATACACACTATCATCTAGAAGTTCAACTATCATTTCATCATACACCCAGTGTCGTACGAGTTTCTGGACTATCATCTGGGAGCATACCCACTGTCGTACGAGTTTCAGATTGTCATCTGGTAGCAGACCCACTATCGTATGAGTTTTGGCATCAAGTTTCAACTATCATTTCATTTTTTAGGGTAGTTTGTCATATTTGGTTTTTAGATTTTGACTAACGGCTAATCTTAACAATTGAAATTCTCTATTTTTGATTGACTCCTGCTAGTTTTGATTGGAAAAAGTGCAAGAATTTCTAAAAATAGGTAAACATCTACTAAGCATGTTCCAAGGATTCCAGGTATTCTCCTTAATCTGATAACATTTCAATTTGGATCCTAAAATGAATCTCTCATGTGTTTGGCTTGAGTGTTTTCTTTGCATGCTTTTCTTCAAATTTGCATAATTGGATACTAGGTTGTAACACCTTAAGTATTGATAAGCAGTCTTAGGATATTTTTGATTGATCTTATTAGCAAAATTGGGATATTGGACTCACTTATTCTTACTCACCCCTCATTTTCACCCTATGGTTGCAAGGTCAGTGCCATATTCAAGGGAGGGGTCTACTCAGAAAGAGTGTTAATTGTTCCACCAGTTCTTTCCCATTTTGTGCTTTTTGGATCTCATTATTCTAGGGTGTGGACTTGCTTTTAAATTTGCATGAGGATTTAAATGCACCACTTTGTGGACTCACCTCACATTTATTTGGAGCATTAAGTGTACCACCTTTTGTGCTTTTGAATGCTTTTGGATAGATTTGTTTTCTGATATATCTGTGAAAACATAGTAATTAGGCCCTATGAACACTATTTGTGGTTCCTGAGAGATTGGATTCCCAGTGAAATCCTTCTTGATGATGGAATCCTTGTAGGTAGGGAGGATACTTAGTGCGTCTCACATTTTACTTGGTCTATGCATCTTCCCTTATTGATTGATACATTCTCTCTCCAGAGAGGTTGATAGATTACGTGGGGTTGATATCATAGACCTTGGTGAGATAATCTTCATCTTAGCATGTCGGATTTATTTGTTTGCTTTGTCTGGGTTAAAATTGAAAAGGTGTCAAACCCTTGGATCTGGAGCCAAGTCCCCTTGTGGTATACTATTGTGAGTCACCTTTAGAGAGGGTTAACCGTAGTGGACACTCCCTTCATAGGGAAAACTATGTTGATGGAACCTCAAGCGGTAATAGCCATTTTCACCATGGTAGTGACAGCTGCTATATAAATGTCCTATTGGAAGAAATCTCCATAGGTATGGTTCATTATTGGGTTGTCAAATCTCCCTAGCAGCTCCTGAAGATTAAGTTCTTGGACTGTGTCAAAACCTTGGTGTGCCAAGATTGGAGTTCACCCCTTTGGATCATAAAAGTTGCAGAGTCAAACCATTACTAAAAACCCTAGCGAGGCCAAATTTTCATTTTCTAGGGTATATGTGCATTATTGCAAAACATTTTTAGAACATACACAATTAGCGCTTATGAGGATTAGAATGAATAAATCACTTGATTGTTCATGCACAAGGTTGCTTTTGCCCTTGTTCATTGTTTTCAGACATGCTTGAAATCACTTGCTTTCTATTTTGTGTGCTTGTTTATCTATCGGGTTATTGAAAACAAACAAATCTATTACAATCCTCAAATCTGGACATTGAAATTTGCAAATGATCTGAATCTAAAAACTCAAAATTTGCAAAATCTGAAGTAAAATCCTTTTCTGGAGTCAAAAGTCATCTTAGGAGGTTATAAAGTCATATGATTTTCTATCAAGTGTCATTTCATTACTACCCATCTGTCATATGGTAGAGAACCCAGTGTCGTATGAGTCTTCCTGCCAGTCAAATTCAAAAAGTCAAATCCTGCTAGCAACTGTCGTGCGAGTTTTTCAACTGTCATTTCATATCACACCCACTATCGTATGATTTTTGCAACTATCGTACAAGTTTTTCAACTATTGTTTCATAGCATACCCACTTTTGTACGAGTCTACAGAGTGTCATTTGGGAAAATTTTTGAAAGTTGTCAGAAAATTGTCAGAATTGCCAGATATTTAGCTTTTTTAGCCTATTTCCAAAATCTGTCGAACAAATCACTATGTCAAGAACAAAGTAGTAGCTATTGAGAATCCTATCATTTTCCTAAAGTGGCCTTTTGAATCCAATTCAGCCTTCTGTTTAATCAATTTGAGTCTTTATCATCTTGTGTCAAAACCTTGTCATAACTATCAATCTTCAATCAATCATCAAAATGACTAAGTGTTGTGATATCTTGTCCGCTATCTTTTGGGAACCTACCCATACATCCAGGGCACAGTATCCTTAACCCACATCTAATCAAATCTTCAAATCAATCAAAGCTTGACAAGGTTGCATCATCTAATCATCTTGATTCAATTCATTCTTCAGTAATCTAGATCTTATTCTTTGTTTCACTCAAAGTTGATGGTGGAAACTAGAGCTTCCTCACACAAGAAATCTAGAGAAGCATCCTATACCTTACCTATAACCACTACTAGGGGTCTAGCTCTTGAGCAACTCATCAATTCTAGTCTTTACGAGGATGACGGTCTTGGCAACTATTGATTAAAAACTAGTTACATTCCTCCTCCATCAACTCACGAAGGTACCCAACAAGCCCCGCATCAATCTATTCTAGGGAGTCCACAAAATCCTACCATGTCTCAAGTAGGGACAAACCTTGGCTCTTAGAGAACTCAATCTCAACATGGTGCAGATCATGAACCCACACTTGAAGAAATTTCTCAATATCAAAATGATGATAACTTCAAATGAATGATGAAGAATTTCTTGAAAGAAGATAGAGAGGCATACTTTTTACAATTAGCTAGTCAAGGAGCTAAACTTCCTCCCAACTTTAATGTTGAAGATATCATTATGCATGAGGAATAAACTCCACTAATAGCTATGATGAAACAGATGCATGCTATGCAAGTTGAACTTAACAATGTTAAGAAAGAGAAGGAACCCAAGGAATTCTCCATGGAGGCCCTTTGTCCTTTCCCTTTTGACAAATACTTGTACATGCCCCCATTCCCAAAAAAAGTGGAGATACCAAAGTATGATAAATATGATGGACACTCTGATCCTCAAGATCATGTCAGAGAGTTCTATACACAATCCATGGAGTTCATGCATGAACTGACCTATCTCATGTGCCTCTTTCCTAGATCTTTGGGAGGAGCATCCATTCATTGGTTTTCTAGGTTGCCACCTACTATCAAAAATTTTGAGGAGTTGATCAAATTGTTTTATCAACAATACTCCTACAATATTCAACATCCAATCACCATGATTGATATCTATAATCTCAACCAATATCCAAGGGAACCATTCCTAACATCTCTCAAGAGATGGAGGAAGAAGTTCTCTCTATATGCCAGACCTATTCCAGAAATAGAAAAACTAGAAATCTTCATCAATAACCTTGTTCTAGAAATCAATTATCCTCTACAAATGCAAGATCATACATCTTTTGATAAGATGGTGGAAAATACTATCAAAATCAAAAAAGTGCTTGTGAAAAAAGGAGAAATCACACTTCAAAAAGACAAGTACGAATCAGGATCCAGTTCTAAAGATAAGAATAAAAATTGGAACAAGAATAAAGGCATTGTCACAGATGGCATTGTTGACACTATCTGTACCCCATCAAGGGTACTAGCCTACAACCTAACTCTTGGTTCCCAAGCCATTAAAGCTTCTGAACAAAAGTCATTTGAACCATTTCAAAAGAAGTCAGAATACAAATCTTGGGATAAACATCGAAAGCTCACTCCTCTTGGAGAATCTTTAGAATCAGCTATGAAAACTCTACTAGCTGATAACATCATCTCTTTGCTAGCAATCCAACCACCTGATTCTGAGCCTAAGCCAAAATGGTGGAGAGAAAATGAATTCTGTGATTTACATCAAGGTAAAGGTCACAAAATGAATAACTACTTTCGGTTGAAACACACCATTCAAGATCTGATCGATAGTGGAGATATCACAATTGACAATCCTAAGAGAAATAATGATCATATAGCATTTACAAAACCATTTTCGCAACATGGTTAAGAAGTTTCAACTTCTTAGCCTAATATGGGGGCAAAAGTCAACTATGCCTACCCTGGAAATAATGTTGTCATCAATATGGTTGAACCATGTCTCTCTAAAAGTTGCAATGTCATCACAATTGTAAGAAGAGATAGACAAAATCAATCTACCAAAGTGGTTACTCAATCACAAGCCCAAGCACATCTGAAAGGACAAATCCCAGATTCATCAAATGTCCCTAAGGTGCCCTTCAATCTTTCATCTGCTTCTAAATAGAAGGTTGCTTCCAAATCTTCCAATCCAAAGGATACGAGGCCTACATTTTATAGCATTATTCAACAACTCTAGCACACTAATGCCAAAATTTCCATGTTTGAGTTGCTTCGAATATCTCCAACTTACAGAGCCATACTAGACAAAGCTTTTCTCAGTTCCAATGTTCCTGATGACCTTGATTTAGATAGGATCCAGACTATGGTTGGACATCTTACATCTCCACAATATATCTCCTTTCCAGAGGAAGATGACAACTCCTTGAGTCACCCACATAATCAGCCTTTGCATATAGAAGTCTTGATCCAGAACCATAGAGTCAAATGTGTGTTGATAGATGGAGGCGCTAGCCTAAACATTTGTTCTTACAACTTGATCACACAATTGGGATTTTTAGAATTGGCTATTGATCCTCAAAAGAAGATAACCATAAAAGCCTATGATGAACAAGAAAGATCTTCTAAAGGCACCATTGTCTTACCCATCTGAGTGGGTCCAGTTATCAAAGATACCATCTGTCAAGTGCTTGATCTACCTTTGGCCTACAACATCCTCCTAGGGAGACCATGGATACATGAAATGAAAGCTATTCCTTCTACATACCATTAATGTTTGAAGTTTCCTTATGAAGGAGTCGAGGTTACTATCCCTGTGGATCTAAATACAACTTGCAATACCTTGAAGGAAAGTGCAAATAAGCTTGTGCCTAATAACAGAGAATCTTCCATTGAATCAACTAAAGAGGCATCCACATCTAAAATGGAAGCTCTCGCAAAAGAGGTTAATATCAAAGAAAATAGTATGGGAGAATATACTATGGAGCCAGTCTTATCTTTGACATCTCTCCCTATCTCACCTAAGTCTTATGGACAATCTTTGAAATAGTCCAAGCTCAAACCTAAGAAACCTCTTGAAGCATATAAAAAGAATTTTGTAGTAGAACAAGTATCCAAGAAAGAGTTTGAGGAGGATGAAGCTGTGTTATCATGGCTATACAAAGATGAACTTGAATCCCACAATGTTTAAACTAGTGACTATATAGCACCATAGATTCCTTCTAAGTCATATGGTCTAGGAAATAAATTGATAGCTAAGATGGGATATCCAGGTCAAGGACCTCTAGGAGTCAGAGGAAAAGGTCTTGTGGCACTTCTCCCACATACTAGTAGAGAAAATAAAGACAAAGTTGGCTTAGGCTTTAAGAAGAAACCCTATCACCTCAAGGGTAATTGTACTCATGTCATAGAGAAAATCACACCAGGAGAACCTCTTCTTAAGAAAGAAGAAATAGAACCATTAGATAGTGATTCAGATAGCTTAGAACTCATCCCCTATGAAAAATTGCCTAAGGAGATCAAAGACCTTCTTGATGATAAAGAGGATCCAATCAAAAGAATTAATGTAGTAGAAACACAAGAACCTACTATCAACCAAGAGATAGTTGCAACACAAGAACCAGTTAATCTCAAAAACAATAAAGAAGAGGGAGGTGGTAGTGATTCAGAGACAGATTCCCATGAGTATGAATTCAAATCAAAATCTAAGGGTAACCCTTCTTGGGGTATTCACCCTGACTTTAGTCATGTTCTAAGATTTCCTAGAGCTCCTGAATCAGAAGATGAATCTAATGACTATGAATGGGGAGCCATTCTAGAACCAGATGAGCTTATCATGGAGAAAAATGTTGATGTTATTCACCAATATGCACCTCAACCCAACGTAAGTCTAGAATGAAATGATGAACCTATCAAGTCTGATCCACCTATGGCTGAATTGGACTCCCATGATGACATTAAGCCTATTCATGAATTGAATATCTTAATTTTTAATATCACCTTTCAACTCAAGCATCGGGTTAGGACCAATGATGACATATCCATATCCATAGACACTATCTCCCAATCTTTCCCCACTTTGACTATCCAATATCTAGACCTTATTAATCAAACCTCCACAAATCTGAGCCATGGTATTTATACCTTCCTGAATGACTATGCCCTTGCTTGCTACCTAAATGCAGTTGAGCCTATGAGTACTTCCATCAGTGAACCAAGTGTTAGCATGACAAAGTCGGACATCAAATATCTTAGTCAAAAAAATAAGAATAAAAAGAAAAAGAAAAAGAGTTCTGAGGGTGAAAACCACTTTGTGGTAGTCTCAGAACCTACAAAAGTAAAAATAAAAGATGTATCTGAAGTTGAAAACCTCTCTGAGGCACCTAAGGATGAGATATTTGATGTCCTTCCAGGTCATTTACAGGATAGATCTCTAGTTCTAATTGAGCCCACTCAATCTATCAATCTAAGTACAATAGAGGAACCACAATTGGTACATGTAGCACAATCATTATCAGAAGAAGAAAAGCAAAAATTTACAACATTCCTAATAGAGAAGAAGATCAACTTTGCATGGAAATATTCAGATATGCCAGGATTGGATCCTAATCTCATAATGCATCATTTATCTATCGCTCCAAATGTCAAACCTGTCAAGAAAAAATTGTGAAAGATGCATCCTCATGTTGCACTCTTGGTAAAAGATGAATTAGAGAAGCTCTTAAAAGCTAGGTTCATCCGAGTTATTGACTATGCAAAGTGGAACTCTAATATTGTACCTATTTCTTAACTAGATGGTTCAATCAAGGTGTGTACAGACTTTAGAGATGTGAATAGAGCATGCCCTAAGGATGATTTTCCACTACCTAACATTGATATGATAGTGGACATAACTATGGGTTTTGAGATGTATTCCTTAATGGATGGTTTCTCTAGATATAACCAAATAAAAATTGCTCCAAAGGATCAAGAGAAAACTTCTTTCACATGTGCATGGGGTACCTTCTGTTGGAATGTCATGCCATTTGGGCTTAAAAATGCTGGTGCTACATATCAAAGAGCCATGACATCTATTTTCCATGACATGATGCATCGAACTATGGAAGATTATGTTGATGATACTTTAGCAAAATTTATGATTAGAATTGAACATCTAAAGGACTTGAGCATGATCCTAGACAGAATGGGAAAGTTTAGTCTCTGACTAAATCCTAAGAAGTGTGCTTTTGGTGTCACTTCTGGAAAGCTCTTAGGATACATAGTTTCAAAAAAGGGCATTGAAGTTGATCCAACTAAATTCAAGGCTATAATGGAGATGCAACCCCCTAAGAATATCAGTCAAATGAGGACATTGCAAGGAAGAGTTCAATCTATTAGAAGATTCATACCACAGCTAGCAGACATATCACAGCCGTTTACAAAAACATTACATAAAGGTGTGACCTTTGCATGGAACAAAGAATGTGAACAAAACTTCAATCATATCAAGAAGTATCTATCCAATCCTCCTATCTTGATGCCTCCTATTCATGGGAAGCCATTGATCTTATATGTCTCCGCTACAGATACATCATTAGGGGCATTGCTTGCATAGCACGATGAAGATAAAAAGGAAAGAGCTATATACTATATCAGTAGAACATTGGTTGCATATGAGAAGAATTATTCAATGATTGAGAAAGCTTGTCTAGCTGTGATCTTTGCATCATAGAAATTGAGACACTAAATGTTAGCTCATACCATACAATTGGTAGCTAAGATTGATCCACTCAAGTACCTACTAAGCAAAGCTTCCCTCATAGGTAGATTACCTAAATGGGTTATGCTCTTAAGTGAATTTGACATTGAATATGTGGAAAGAAAAGCTATCAAAGGATAGGTTATTGCTGATCAATTAGCAAATGCACCTATGATTGATGACACACCACTGCAAATGGAATTCCCAGATTCCTCTATCATGCATCTTTCTTCTAGAGAATGGCAATTATTCTTTGATGGCTCCTATACACAGAATGGATCTAGAGAAAGCATATTGTTCATAACTCCTCAAGGATACTCAATCCCAAAAGCATTCAGATTAAAGTTTCCTTGCACAAACAATATTGTTGAATATGAAGCCCTTTTGAATGGTATGAAAATAGCAATTAAATGGAGAGCAATAGAACTACACATTCATGGAGACTCTCAACTTGTTATTCATCAAGTTAATGATGTGTACCAAACTAAAGATGAAAAGCTCATTCCTTACAAGAGAATGGTAGATGATTTAAAGAAGTATTTCATATCTATCACATTTGAGAAAATACCTAGAATGGAGAACAAGGCTACTGATGCAATGGCAACACTATCTACTTTATTACAACAGCCTGAACATGAGCTACGCTATGAGTTCCTAGTGGAAGCACTATCCTATCTTGCATACGATTCCCCTGAAACCCACATGATCTGCACTATTGTAGGTCATGATTCATCCAGATACAAAAACCTATTTTCCTATCTCCAAAACCAAATCATTCCCGATACCTTCAACCGCCATGAAAAGAGATACCTTATTCGTAATGCCTCCCGATATGTCATCATTGGTCATGATCTATACAAACAAGGTCTAGATGGTATGCTACTTAGATGTTTAGAATGAGAAGAGTCTCAACATGTCTTAGAGGAAGTCCATGATGGTATTTGTGGGTTACACTCGAACGGTTTAACACTAGCTCAAAAACTTATTAGGGCTAGGTACTATTGGCCTGAGATGGAGAAAGAGGCTATCCAATTTGCTAAGAATTGTCAAAAGTGTCAAGTACATGGAAACCTAATACATGCTCTAGGGAGGGATCTAATCCCCTTTACAACACAATGGCCTTTCCATCAATGGGAGTTTGATCTTATCAAGATGATTCATCCTCATTCTTCTAATGGATATACCAATATAATCATAGCTACATATTATTTTACAAAATGGGTAGAAGCAATCCCTTTGACACAGGCAACTGGAAAGAAAATATCTATGTTCATATTGAACTATATCATATGCAGATATGGGATACCTCATTCCATAATCACAAATAATGGTGGACAATTCAAGAACAAAAACCTAGATGATCTATGTGTGAAATTCAAGATCACACAACATTGGTCTTCTATTTACTATCCTCAAGGGAATGGCCAAGCTGAGGCCTCTAAAAAAAATCTATTGAAAATCTTGCACTGAACGGTTAATAAAATAGGAAGGGACTGGCATCTCATGATCAATCCATCTCTCTAGGCCTATAGAACAAGTATCAGAATGCCCACTGGGGCTACACCTTTCGCTTTAGTTTATGGGTCTGAAATGGTATTGCCTATTGAGGTTGAAATCCCATCACTAAGACTCAGAATGCATGGTCTAGTAATTGATGATGATGACAGAGTGGCTAGGTTGCAAGAACTTGAACTACTAGATGAGCACAGACAAGAAGCATATGATCATCTCATAGTATATCAGAAGAGAATGTCTAGAGGTTACAACAAGAAAGTTAGACACAGAGAATTTCAGGTTGGTGATCTAGTCTTGAGAGAGAATCCTAAAAATCAATCACATCGAGAATGCAAGGGGAAGTTTGAACCCAACTGGCTGGGTCCCTTTGTAATCACTACTACTTTTGGCTCTGGTGCCTATCAACTCTCAATGACTGAAGGAGAACAGCTCTGAGAACCAATCAACATTCTCCATCTAAAGAAATTCTATGCCTAAGGCATTCAATCTATGGTAAAATGTCCTGAAAAAATTATAAAAATCAGAAAAAGTCCTGAAAAAATGAACATCTTGGTGAAAACCTAGCAATAGGTGCCTTGATGATTCACAAAAAAAGTAAAAAATATCAAAAGTACAAAAAAATTGAAAAAATGAAAAATACAAAAAAATGAGAAAAAGAAAAAGTGCCTTGGTGAAAACTTGGAAACAGGCACCTTGGTAGCAAAAATAGAATCTTTGCCAAGATGGTGAAAACCCAGCAAATGGGCACCACTTAATTCAAAACACTCCATCTATCAGTGCAATCTTGGTCTTTCCCAGCTTTCAGTCTTGCTTTAGTTTGTACATATCTCTTGGTTTGTTTCTACATTCCTATTTTCAATAAGTCGGTCTATAGACCAATTAGCTCCAGCGTCATATCCTATCAATGCTTAACACTTGGGGGCAATCAATGTCATATCCTATGGTCTACAATGTATCTTAGACGTATCATATCTAGTTAGAGTCCTTTGAAGCTTCATTTGAGCCAGTTAGTCAGTCTCGTCTCCAGAAAGGATTTTGCATCTACAACAACATAATCAAACTGAAAACTAAAAACTGAAAACAATCTATGCTTTTTACATACTTTTATCTCCTTGTATGCTTACTGATTCGCATTGAGATTTTTGCATATTGTGTCCTTTTGAGCTATTCGATGATGTCCTTTATAGGATTTAGAGAGTGATGACTGGGGGCATAATCTTTTCTTTTTTTTCTTCTTGTATGTGAAAATCTAACAACTTTGCAAATTCTGGATTGAAATGGTGTCTGACTATAAGAGCCTCTATCTCGAATTGGATGGCCATGCGTACCTCGACCATTGATACCTAGAAAATTCAAGGAAGTTTGATCTAACTATTGTCTTTTTGAGTAAGTTCTTACTCCTGCTGTGAAACACGATCTTACCTAAGGATGTGAATGATAAAGGGTCACTACGGGTAATTCACACTGGATTCAGAATGATCTCTTAACTATT